>JAFBJW010000086.1:0-41271 GCA_016785235.1 Pseudorhombus dupliciocellatus
AATCGACAAAAAAGTCATAGGTTAGCATGTTGTTTTTTGCAAAAAAAAAAATTTTTTTTTGGCCCGACATCGATTAAAAAGTCATTGGTTAGTATGCCTTTTGGTGAAAATGTCATTTGCACAATAAAAAAACCCAAAAAAATTTCGTCCCAAAATCGACAAAAAAGTCATATGTTTTTTTTTTAACAGTGACTGAGCTTCTCTGGTGTTTTTCCGCAGTTGGGAGCATGTGATCTATCAGCTGGGAGGACACCAGGAGCTCATCCGCTATGTGGTCATCAAGGGGAACATTGTTTATGATAATGAGAATACCACAGACTTCTGATCACAGGTACTTACAGTTCCTTTGTGTCCAAGCTGCAGTATTTTTATAAATTGCCCTGTCACATGTTCTGTATTTATGATCAAATTAATTGATGAATAAGATTTTTGGTAGTTTACCTCATACTCACCAGGAGAAGTCAGCTGATCAATTGCCTTTAGTGATCAAAGACTCAAATGACCTGAGGATTCCTGTTCTTATCCGAGGGAAAGAATGAAAGGTCAATTGGCCAGAAAAATGCTCTCTGCTTTTATTTAAAGCTGTGTACTATCATGTTAGTACACAACACTTATTTCATTCAAATGCAAGTTATTCCACAGAGATGAGTTTAAAAAAACATTGTTCTCTTCGTGCTTCTTTTCAGTCATATTTAACAAAGAAAAACAAAACATTTAAAAAATACTATTTTCAACAAAAGCTAATAGTTTGTAGTGTCACACAGTATTTGGACTATAAACAATGATATTATAAAGGTGATATATTTCATGGATTCAGTATTTAACTAACTGGTTTAAGCGCTTGTCTCCCGTCAGGCTTCGTACTTCTTCCCTGCTCGGTGGATCTGTTGGTAGAGGGTCATGGAGAAGGCCATGCCAAGGAGCTGGGGGGGAGAAAACACATTCACGTGAGGATCTGCTGCGTTTCAGGCTTCACATTCACACGTAACATAGCGCTACTGGTGACAGCTGCCCACCTGGATGACCAACACACACATAGCGATGGTTCCCAGAAGGTGTTTGTTGTCATCCAACCACTCCTCCACCTTCTCATAGCATCCCTGAAATCACAAATTAGAGGGAGAGTGTGTTGCATGTTGTGGATTATGCCTAATAGATGTTAAATCAAATAAGAAGAGAATAAACTGTGTGTTTCAGGGACTACTTTCAGCAGTGGATGCATGTGAATACATGTTTCATGCTTGAGTTATTATTGTGATACAAAATAAACTAATGTGTTGTTCAAATGTTTAAGTCTTCTGGTATTTTAAATAAGATTTGTTAGAATAGTGAAGAAAGAAAAAGGGAGAACATGAGCTGATGACTGACCCGTGTCCAGAAGGAGCTGGAGGTGTTGCGCCCACAGCCCGGGGAAACCTGCTGACAGCAGCGGTCAGGAACCACGTTTTCCTGCAGGGCGGTGTACCAATCGTTGTGGCTCATCACTCCACAACACTTCCACTGGTGACAGAGAGAAGTGAGCAGTCATTTCGTCGGTTCAGAGGATTGATGGGTTTTCACAGCCTGGATGGAGCGTACCTCTCCCTGTATGGTGTTCCATGCGTCTGTCAGGCCGGCGTTGTTGTCAGTGTTGTACAGAACCAAACCTTCCTTTAGGTCCTGTCTGGCATTTTCATTCACCTGCACAGAGGGAGAAGTGTGTGAGTCTGCACTCACACACACAGCAGTGGAGGATCATCAATAAACAGGAATATTATAAAGTCTCTTACCTTGTTGGTGTAGACAAAGAACAGGGTGAGGAGGATGAGTTCAGCCAAGAGGATAATCAGCAAAACGATGAAGAACTGAGTAAAAATGGATGACGAAGAGTGTGAGAAGAAGCACACAGGCATACAAAAACACTAATGCACCCTGGGTAACGTAGCCCACTCACGCTCAGCAGCAGGCACTTATTCTCCTTGATGGCCCCCAGGCAACCCAGGAAACCTGTCACCATGACAATGGTGCCGAGGGTGATGATGAGGTTGGCGGCAGAGAGCGACGGGAAGGAGGGCGACAGGGTGGCGAAGCTGCCCTGAGACACAGACAGCCACACGCCCACCCCCAGCAGACCACACCCACCCAGCTGAAACACAAAGGGAGTTTCCAAAACATCTTAATTGAATGATTACTGGGGAGTTGAATGTGTTTACTGAGATTGCTACAAATTAAAAACAATTTTGTTGTGACTGTGTGTGTGGAATAATCACCCAGAAGAGCAGGTTGAAAAGGAAGAGCATGTATTTGACGCAGCAGATGCAGCCACGGGCCATGATTCAGTCGACAGGTGCTGTACACAAATAAAACAGCATGAAAACAAACCAGTCGCTCTGTCAGCCTCTAAAAAAAGTACAATCTAATTAATGTTTTCTTTGCCACATCCTTCATCGTGGTTGTTTTTATCACCACCATCAAAAACCACTTTGTTCTCCCATGACATCACTGTGACTGTAAATAGTTTCCTCTCTGGAGAGTCATGTGACAAACATCACAGCAAGGAGGAGACAAACTCACCACTTCACGAACAGGAGAACTGAGGAACTCTAGTTATGGACCTGAGACACAGAAAGAAGACAAAACGTCAACATTTATAAAGCTGGTAAATATCCCTCTAATAATTGTGTGGGAATCCTAATAATCACTAATCAATGAGCCAATCTGACAAACAGCTTCAAAGGGACATCATCTGGCTTCATTCATTACATCAACATTAGAAACTGAGAGACTATCAGTTCACAGGGAATGTTCAGACGATCAGTGGCTGCTGAACAGCCCTCTGATGATTAACTTATCACACGTTGTAAACAAAGAGCTCACAGAAACCGCACTGGCTTCACAACAAAGAAACACACACACACGTTCATGTTTAACCCCCTGGTAATGTACAGAATAAAATCACATATTTGAAGAATAAGAAAAATATTCTAATTCAGTATAATCGGTCTGTTTAAATTCTGGTCACAGAGAATAGTCGCAAACTTTGGAATATTCTCTGTAGGATGAACACAACAGTTTCTAACGTCACTGTGGACATTCCACCTTTAGAAGCAAAGCTCCAACACACAACCACTAAAAAGTGACAGCGACACTGTGGAACTGTTAGAGAGGGAATCATTCTGAAGGAGCTCTGGATCATCAACACGCTACATTCTAACATGAAATAATAACAATACTCTTTAATTTAATAAAACTGCTTTAAATAGGGTCACAAATAAAGAGGAGCAGAATCCACTGGATTACATGTTGTAGCTTTAAGCTAGTATAGAAATATACTGTACTTGTGTCTCTGGATTTTCAGTTTTTAAATCAGTTATCATCAAAACTTGGGAATAACAGAATCAAATTGTATTACTATAAAATATTGCCAGCAGGCGGGAGGGAACAAAGGGTTCTTGCAACAAAAAATCAATTTCAACTAATAAAAATGCCCGAATTGAGATTTAGATCAAATTCCATATTTTCCAATCGTTTTTTTTTTTGTCAGAGTGAGATCCCTGCTTCTCCCGACGATCTCCCTCTTCCCGAAGTGACGTCACGTCTCTGCTCGTCACTGCGGTTTCAACAAAAGTTTGCGACACAAACAAAACACTCGCCTAAAAACAAGCTAACGTCGCGGCGGACTGCGCAGATCCGAGCGCTTCAGTGACTTCGCGCTTCGTGCTTGTTTACGTTAGCATGAAATCTTCGCTACACTCGAACGAACAGCGACAAAAGTTTCTTACCTTCACCGACGAGCCGCGGATCATCTTCCCCGGGGAGACAGTCGAGATTCCCGTGCAGTCCGTCGCCGGCTCCCGCTTCACAACATGGCTCGGAACGCGCCCGAGAATCCGAAGTTTGGGAGGCGAAGTGTGGGGTAGCTACTTCCGGTGAGGGCTGCAGGAGAAGAAGAAGAAGAGGAGTAGGGGGAGGGGTTTGTTAGGAGAGGGCGGAGAAGAGGCGTGGCAGGCGGGAGACGAGAGGGAGGAGCCTGGGTGTACGGAGCACTGATAGAAGGTGGCGCCTGAAGAGAAATACTGTCTGTCCTGTACAAAAACAAATACATAAAAAAGTACAACGTTTTCTTCTGGAAGTACAGGAAACTACAACATATTACTGCAGTTGCTGCATACCTTTCATTGTAAAATGTAACAGTACATAACGCTATCTTATTACACTTTCTAGTAAGTGTACATTACTGTTTCCATGTAATCTGTGTACACGTGTCTCATGTGTCATGATTTTAAACATCCAGACAAAACTCTCAAAGCCAAACAGGACTTTAATAAAGTTCCCCCATTTTAACACTGATATAAATACATGACTCTAAACAGAAACAAACAAATAAAAATACAAAATATACAAAAAACATTAAAAGCCTGTTTCTTTTGCACTTGCTGCCGTGAAGCTTCGGCGGCGTTGAAGCGGGACGGTGTTTCCTGTGTGGGGTCGAGGGGGAAAAAGACGTTTTCTTGCCACTAAACCGGGCAAAGCTTCTCCAGTGAAAGCTGGGAGCAGTTTTCTTGCTCCTCCCGCAACGGGGGGGGGGGGGGGGGGTTCACGTGGGGGGGGGGGGGGGGGGGGGGGGGGGGGGGGGGTTCACGTGCGGCGGTGGGACAGCGACGCCATCACTGACTGAATGTTCCTGCACTGTTTTAACTCTGCGCCCGCTTCCAAATTTTATCCCAGAGCCCATCGGTCAGAGTGGGAGGAGTTCAGCTGCACTGACTCGCTGCTCTCGCCGTCCTCGTACTGAAACCCAGATTGAAAAGACGTTAAATGAATGAATCTGGACGTACGGAGCAGAGACGTTCACTGAGTCACGTTTCCAAATTAAGGCGACACCGACCTTGCTGGCGATGGCTCGGAGTTTCCCCAGCAGCGTGGGTTTCTGGGCATAGACCACGTCATCGTCAGGCTCCTCCCCCTCCGCCAGGGCGCAGCTGTCTGCAGCCGGCAGCTCGCAGTCCTTGTTGGCAGACATCACCAGACGAGAGTACTTGTACTCCAGCCTGAGCACAGGCCACAGATAATAAAACTTAACTCACTTTATATCTATATGTCTTTTTTTTTTTAAATCTTTACAAACAAACATGGAGCACGCCTGTGACTGACCGACAGCCCCGCCCCCTCTGCCTCTAATGACACCTCGGAGGTCGTCATGAGCACGTTGGGCTGCAATGACATCGTCCATAAAGTGGTAAATTGGCAGGTTCCTCTCACCTCTGGTTTTTCTTCCAGAAATAACAGGTGAGCGAGATCAGCAGCACGGCCACAAAGGCTCCGCCCCCAACCCCAACCTTCAGCCACAGAGCAATGGCCTCGCAGGGGGAGGAGCTTCGAGGAGGCAACAAGACGCCTTTGGTGCACAGCTTTGGTTCGTTCCACACGTACAGGGTTTCCTGGAGAAAGACACGAGACGGATGAGGACATTTGTCTTGTTCTGAGAAATGTAGTTTCAGGATAAGACGCAGTGTGTGTGTGTGTGTGTGTGTGTTACCTGGACGCCACCCTTACACGCTCCCTCTATCTGGTGGAAGTCGTCCTCGGTGCAGCGTGGACAAGCACTGGCGCTCTCCCACAGGAAGTGAAACGTGCATCCGTCACACGTTCCCGCGAGACAGGTGCTGCAAACGTGCACGCGCACAAATGAAATGAAATGAAAAGCAGCTGACAGCCGATTACACGCCACTCGACAACTCACCGGGGAACAGACACTTCCCCCCGCTCTGATTTCTCTGGGTTGCAGCGGACAGTGATGACTGAACTTCGACCCTGGTCACACGAGGCTGTGGCCTGAGTCGACCTGAGGAAACAAGCAAAGTTAGGACTTGGAAAGAAACAGAGACGGGAGCGTCCTGCGTCTCTGCCCATCACAGCACCTGTAGAAGAAGTTGATGTCTGGGAGGTCCGTTGAGTTTTCCGGGAAAAGATCTGGTTTAGCGTTCATGCCGTTCAGGACGGTGTCGACTGTCGCTCCTGGGAAAAGACAGAGCACAGTAAATACACCTCTCACACACACACGCACGCACTGACGAGCTTCGTACCAACGAACGTGTCCGCCAGGCTGATGGACTGGGAGGAGATGGACATCCTGAAGCCGCGGCCGTCCGCCGGTATGATGGTGGACTGACAGATGAAGCTGTCCACCGAGTTGACGAACTGGGCCGTGTCGCTCTGGTCGTCTTTGCTGGACACGTCGGTGACGTTGTCCGTGCAGACGGCGGCTCGCCTCCCCTGCACACGATCAGCTGACAGTTACCATGGTTACGCTGAAATATCCATCCCTGCGGCTTTTGAATGATTTCATCAGACTGGTCTGTTTGTGGTTAATATGACTTCTGCTCCTTCAAAGATACGTCAGATATGAATACTAATATTTAATGTACTTCTAAAGCTCAGTACTAATACACAGCATACTTGAAAAGTACATTTGTATTTATTTATAATTATTTTGTGTGTGCTACCTCATGGCCACACAGGCTGATGTTGAACAGGTGCAGGTATTTTGTGCCTTTGGAGGTGAAGCTCGGGCCGATGGTCAGCGAGGCCACGTCGCTCAGAGGGCTGAGGTCAAAGGTCAGAGTCCGGTTGTTCTCTGTGTACGTGAAGGAGCAGTCGCTGTAGCAACGCGAGTGCTCCTGCAGGGAGAAGAAAATACACGTGTATCAGGGATGTAGTACCAGCAGAACAAAACTTCGAGCGTTACCCGAGGCCTCCGTACCTTGTTGCTGACGCTGCCTGGTCCGCAGGGGACGCAGGCGTCCTCTCCGTAGGTGTGTCGTCCCGCCAGGTGCGTGTTGGACGGACACTCCTGGCATCTGTTGGTGTTTCTGTCGATGTAAAAGCCGGCGGGACAGGGAACGCAGGAGGCGCCCGAGCGCTGGGAGTTCTCTGGGACGAGGGCGCAGGCCCGACACGCGGACGCCACGCCGTCCAGGACGTTGGTCACGCTGATGGAGTAGAGCTTCACCATGTCGCTGATGTACCGACGCACCTGCAGGAGCAAGAGCGGAGGCAAGAGTTCATACGCTCATTGGTCTACTCGCTATGTATGAATCTAACGTACATCCAGGGCGCGGTTGGTCCTCTGGAAGGCCCAGGTGTAGGTGACGGAGGCGTTCCTGGTCATGACGTGCGAGTACGACTGTTTCCCTTTGCTGCCCTCCCACGACTCCACCACTGTCGTGCTCTTCCTGTTCACATCCTGCAGGGGGCAGCACAGCAACACCGTTAGACAGGAAAACGTGGGCTGGACTAATGGGAATAAAAATAAATGCTACGGACTAATTAACTGAACATGACAGTTCTGTGACACTCGGCTCCAACCACACACACACACACACACACCATCATGAAGTAGAGCTCACAGTCGCCAGAGCAGAGGGTCTCGAACACGAAGGTGATTCGTCCGAACTCTCCTCCGGTCATCCCTGAAAGTGAAGCAGGGACTCTGCCCCAGTGACACACACGGGGCGGCAGATTAGTGAAACTGAACATGACACACACACACACACACACACTCACACACACTCTCACATGGCAACACAGTTTAGGACAAAACCAACACACTCACTTAAAGCCGGGCACGTGCAGACTGAGGATGAGATAGTCGTTGTCTGAACTTCCTGCGCCGCTGCGGACGTGGTCTCCTGCCACCTCCCACCCTGAACACACACAGCACATTAATAAAATGTATTTGTACACATACTAACTAGTCATGAGTTGGTTAGTGCTGACCATTCATGTCGTCACATTTGGAGTTGCCCACGTTGAAACAGGAAGTCTTCATGTTGGAGGGCAGCACGTTCCACCATTTATACTCGTACCCCAACACAGGCTCTGTCCCTGCAGAGCACTTAGCACAGGCTAACACACACACACACACACACACACACACAGTGTTGTCATGAGTTGAAGGTTGTATAAATAATAAAACATGGCCGGCAGAGCTTGGCCGCTGAGACTGACCGTAGGTGCCGTCAGAGTGGGTTCCCCGGGGGCAGGGCAGGCAGGTGGAGTCGTTGCTGTTGTAGTAGCCGGGGTTGCAGGGCGGGCATGGTTCTCTTTGTCCTGTTGCAGGAAGCTCCACGGCGCCGGTGACGTTCTCCACGCAGATCTTTGGCTCCACCCAGCGATACAACACCTGAGTCTGCGGCCCAAGATCAAAATGACGTCAAACCAAACGGCTCCATCGACAAGATCAGCTTCTGCTCTGCTCCTGAGGGGTCGGCCCTCAGATGGGCTCGTTCACAGAGGGGAGTCCAAACGCTCCAAGGTCGGGGACAGGAGCCAGGGAAGTTGATTTTGGATCAGGTGACATTCAAAGCGTCTGCTCAGCATTTCACGGGCTCCTCTCTCATCATAATGTGAGACGCCTCTGGTTTCTGTCTATTTAAATCGAACACAGCGATCATAGCTGCATCATCTGCTCTTATATATAAACCATCACTGCTGTCCAACCTGGAAACTAAGCATCATTCAGCTATTAATTGTGACATGAGTAAGATGAATGGCGTGGGCGCCGCTGACCTTCCCGTCGCTGTCGCAGGCCGTGTGGATCTGGAAATAATCCTCCTCCGAGCACGGTGGCCTCACTTTACATTCAGCCCATCCCTCATCTGAGAGAGGAGACGGACACAGAGGGTTGGTCTCCTTCACTTCATGAATCCTCTGAGGACGTTCTTTCACTCACGTGAGTAGTGGTGTTCGGGGCAGGGCGCACAGGACGACGCCCCCTTCACGGAGAAAGTGTTGCTGGGACACGGCTGACAGGACGAGGAGCCGGGGGACGCGCTGAACCAGCCGGGTCGACACGGGAAACACTCGGAGGTGTAGGCGACGCCTGAACACACGTGACGCACAGCACATGTGAGGATGCGTGGAGAACATGAGAGAAACATCTTTAAATGTGGCGTTTTCATGTTGACCTTCGATTTGAATGTTCTTGAGCAGCACTGGTTTCACCATCTTCCCTCCCACCAGGATGCCGGTGGTCCTCCAGTACAAGATGTTGGTGCCAGACTTGAGACCAACCTGAAACACACAGGTACACACAGTGAGAGAGAGAGACACACACACACACACACACACACACAGGCAGGCAGAACCACGTCCTCACCGTGTGTGTGTCCCACTCTCCGTTGCTGGTCACTTTAATCCACTTCTGGTCGTCAGTCTGGGCCATCTCCTGA
Organism: Pseudorhombus dupliciocellatus; assembly: GCA_016785235.1. Classification (NCBI taxonomy): domain Eukaryota; kingdom Metazoa; phylum Chordata; class Actinopteri; order Pleuronectiformes; family Paralichthyidae; genus Pseudorhombus; species Pseudorhombus dupliciocellatus. The sequence goes on from JAFBJW010000086.1 coordinate 9,213, forward strand.
CACTGTTCATTCTGGACCTGAACACGATATTAGAACGATTATTTCTCATCAAAAACAATAACAGCTTGAGCGACGGTGACGATGTCGGAGGAGGTCACGGGTTCGTACATAGAACTCAAAGAAGATGTTGTTGTCGGGGTACTGGTAGGTGAACGAGACTGAGCCCTGCTTCTCCAGATGGACGGCGTAAACCAGAGACACGGTGCACTCGTCGCGGTTCGACTCCAGGTACACGCCCTGCGGCGTCCACGATGAGCTGCAACAGAGCAGAACATCAGCAAAGACCAGGGGCTGGGAGACGTCATTCAGCTCCAGCGTCGTGTCTGCGTCACCTGTTACAGGCCTGGATGTCCTCGCCACTCGGCCCCGGGTCCAGGAAGCTGGCCAGGCTGGTGAAGCCTGCGGGGACGGCGTCCCACTGGTCAAAGCGGAGGCCGCTGCCCAGGGAGTAGGAGCCGGCTGCACAGGACGTGCACTGCTGGGTGGACATCTCTAAAAACTTTCCAGCCGGACAGGAGAAGGCTGCGAGACGGAGAGGAAAAGAGGAGTCACGTGAATGCGCGCACACACGCGCAGACACACACACACTGGCAGCACTCACAGCAGTCGGTTCCTCTCGTGGGAGGAGGAAGGTCTGAGCAGGAACCAGGAGTGTGAGGGATGGTGACTCTCCATCGTGACCCGGTGCCGTCACACTCTGTGTACTGGTAGTAGTAGTCTGTCTGCAGACACACACACACACACATAATTCAAATTACAGTCAAACATCTCAAATGAGGCTTCTACACGCACGTGACGCTGCGTGAGACAACAGCCCATCAGATGGAAGGGACACAGGGCGGCTGACCCCAGTCGCCACGGCAACCAAATGTCAGAGCACTAATGGTCCATTAAGAGCACAACAGCAGGTCGTCTGTACAGTGGCTTGTGTCCACGGACGATCAGTGTCCTCGTCTGAGAGGACAGAACACTGACAGAGAGGTCACATGGTAATTTATGACGATGCTTTCAGGCGCATCTCGTCGCCCCGAGCAACAGATGACAACAAAGGGAATGAATAGATTTAAAAAAAATCAATTATCTCGTCATGAGAACAAACCGTGTTATCTTATATCAGCAGTTTCACGCTAAAGGTCCACGTCCATCTTTCCCCTGTCCCCCCCCCCCCCGACTCGTCATAGCGTTTTTAACCCACCCGCCTCTCCGCTATCTGCTTCTCACCAGTCTCCATGACGACCAGCCTGAGTCACAGAGGAGACCAGCGAAACAAATTAGCCCGTGTCCTTTTTTATCAGCACCCCCCCCCTCCCTCCACCCCTCCACCCTCTGCTCCTCCCTCCACTGTCAACACGTTAGCTCGGGAGGCTGCAGACCCGTGTGTGTGTGTGTTGACGACTGTTTACGTGTTTGTTTCTGCAGGCCTTATCTGCACAACACACAGATCCTACATCTACAAACCGTCTTGCTCCCCCTGAACCCACGCTGCAGCTCGCTCCAACTGCTCCACGCTAACGAGCGGCCGCTGAGGTGTGGGCCCTGGGCTGAGCAGCAGGTTCGGGGGAGGAGGCGGAGATCTGCCAGAGCGAGGCTTTACGGTCGCAGGATGTTGAATGTGCGAGACGAGCTGCACCCGCAGGTCTAAAGCTACACGTACAGGCCTCCTGGGAAAGGGAGGGATTAACGGGAGACACAGAGGATCACCGGGCAGGTTCGTCTTTCTGAGGAGGGAGTGTTTGTGTCGAGGGTTTACCAGCTGTGATTCACGGCTCCATTACAGCTGCATTCATTATTGACCCATGTTTTATTGAGCTGCAGGACATCTGGACCCAGCCATTAACATTCATGGCTGCAGACCTGGTGGATTGTAAAGAAAACATTCATGTGTGGCTGGGTGACTTTTGCATAGTGATTATTATAAAGTGAAAATAAATACATGCATGTCCCCGTCTGGTGGAAAGGTTTTAAACATGGGAACATGTTCCTGACATATGGCTGAGAGTCAGGGCCACTAACAAGAAGACAGGGCCACGTCAGAATATTTGAAACTGAGGTACAGTCATATTTAAGACATTTTTAAAATCACAAGGGGGATTTTTTTTTTTAAATGACGAACCTTGTGAATGTGTCATTTAGAGGAAGAGGAGATTTGGAGGAAGTTAAATGGAACGATGAGGATCGAGGAGGGTTTGTTCCTCAACCTGGCAACCCAGAAATTAAACGCACACCTCAGTGAATGTGACGCCAACAACTATAAAGACTATAATCAGAGAGTAGCATCCACATGCACGGTGTGTGTTTCACACACAATAAACCAGTCAGCTCTTTCTTCCGCCTCCTCCTGCTCAGAGGAGGGATGGAGGCCACGGAACAGCCTCATTGTGTTTACAGTCAACATGAAGCACAGTTGAATCCACTGGAGGAGAAGCTCGTGTGTCTCTGCACAGACCACAGTAATATACACAGAGGAGGTGGAATGTGCGTGTTGTGGATGAAGAGCACCTCATGACGGCAGTGATTTAAAGGCGCACACTCCTGCTGTGAGGCGGTGATGATGATGCTGATGATGCTGATAGAAACACGCTCACCTCCTCGCACGGCCGCAGCTCCGCGGACGCAACTGAAGACAGGCCGGAGGTGACGAGCAGGAGCCAACGGAGGAACCGGGAGGTCCACGCCTGCTCCCGCATCCTCAGCTCGGATCACGAGCAGCCGGCTGTCCGCTGAAAGAGGCCGAGCGGCGATGCGCTGCGAGGAGCCAGAGTCATTGATGCGTCTGCCCACACACTGCCAACACACGCAGGTTAACACACACACATCCGGCCCAGACTTTCAGATTACAACTTCATACCCTAGTAACAGCGAGTGACAAAGTTAGATTCTGTTTCTGGTAAAATATCAGTAAGGTCTGATTGTATTTAATCAATCCGAATTTTGCATAAGAAATGAGATTTTGTAAAATTCAGTTCCAATATTTATATTACAAATATTTCATAATTAAAATATAAAGAAAAATTATCCGAATCTTTTTATGAGAGATAGTGTCCACAAACCCAGTGATTAATCCAATAATAATAAAAATAATGGCTGTCTGTGCTCTTATTGTGAAGGCTGGGTCCTGGTGTGTTCTCCTTGCTTCACTTCCCTCAGACGGTGACGCTACATACTAACCTGATCTTGATTGACAGCTGGAGATGAACAGAGCCGCTGAGCTCATTAGAACTGATGGAGGAGAATAAGCTGCAGAGAGAGAGAGAGAGAGAGAGAGAGAGAAAGAAAGAGAGAGGGAGAGAGATCATTTTGATGTGTCTCTTCCCGTGGCGTCTTGGTGTTTTCATCGATATAATTATTATTATATTTTAAAAAAATATTAGGTTTGTTTTAGTTCTAGCAAGGTTTCTTGCGCGAGCAGTTCCCCTTTCCGCCGCCAGACGGCGACAGCTTTTAACAGAAAATCAACAAACCCTCACAAGAGAAGAAGAAGGAGCCAAATCCGGACATGACGTAGATGCAGAATCAAAACAGCTAACGTTTGACAGCTCAGCATCGTCTTCGTAAAATGCGATGGGAAATGTTCTTGCTGCCCTCAGAAATAAACCGCTATATCTAACCGACACCTCCAGGGGCCGCGGCGACGCTTCACCGAGCTGTCGAGGAATGCTAACCCGAGGAAAGGGCTCCTTTGGTTAGGTTAGCCCGTAGCTGCAGCCGCTCTTCTCCGGCTAACGGCTCATCTCCCCCCGGCTAGTGGACACTGCTCCATGGCGATCTATGGGCCGAACATGACCATATATAGCCCGGTCACAGAGCTCCCTCGCCGGTGAGATGTAAACGTTGACTCGCTCCGGAGAGGCTGACAAAGGGCAACGAGAACAAACAAACTCAGCTCGAAACACACACACGCAGAGAAAGCTACCACCGCCATGTCATCAGACCAGATCATCGCCATCGTCATGGATGACAAAATCTACGAGGTGAATAAGAAGAAGCTGATCGAGAAGAGCGACTATTTCCGCGCACTGTACAGCTCCGGCATGAGGGAGTCCACGGAGGACTCGGTGCAGCTGCAGGGGCTCAGCGTCCCCGGCCTGGAGCTGGTGCTGGAGTTCATCAACACTTCCAAGGTCCAGGTGGTCAACGAGACTCTGGAGGACCTGATCGAGACTGCCTCCTTCCTGCAGGTCACCTCCATCCTCAAGCTCCTGACCTCGGAGATCCGCCTGGACAACTGCGTGGAGCTGTTCAGCCTCTCGGAGGTCTACGGGACTCACGACCTGCGCAACGCCTGCCTCAAATACATGAGCTGCTACTACCACCCGATGCTGAGGCAGCCAGAGTTCAGCAGCCTCCCCTCTGCTGTCCGGGACCAGGTCAGAGAGATGCGCATGAGCGGCACGGCCACCCTCATTGCCATAGGAGACTTCACCTGTCTGTCCCTGGACGTGCCCGATCAGGACGAACCGTGGTCCATGCTGAGGTACGGAGAAGTGGAGCAGCGTTGGAAACCACTGGCGAACAACCTCCCTCCGGACATGATCAACGTCAGAGGCTACGGCTCAGCGGTGCTGGACAACTACCTGTTCATAGTGGGTGGTTACAGGATGACCAGTCAGGAGATCTCGGCCGTGCACTGCTACAACCCCAGCAGGAACGAGTGGAACCAGGTGGCTCCGCTCAACCAGAAGAGGTAGATCCACATCTGCAGTATCTGAGAGGACACCATCACCTGTGTGTTTTGTTTTACCTCCTCATTATGTCTTCTCCACTCCAGGTCCAATTTAAAGCTGCTGGCGGTGCAGGGGAAGCTGTATGCTGTGGGGGGCCAGTGTCTTGGCACGGTGGAGTGTTACAGCCCAGAGCAGGACTGGTGGACGTGCGTGTCCTCGATGCCCGACCCGCTGGCAGAGTTCTCCGCCTGTGAATGCCAGGGAATGATCTACATCATGGGCGGATACACTGCAAGAGGTCAGTGTGCATCAGCTGAAGTGAATGTATCCTCTGAAAACACTTCAAGTGGTTGTGGCTGTCAATTATCATCTACTATCATTTTATAAACATATTCTGTGTCCAACAGACAGGAACACCAATGTCCTGCGTTACTGCCCCACCTCTGACACCTGGTCGGTGTTCCGCTCCTGTTCCGCTCACATCCGTAAGCAGCAGATGCTCTCAGTGGAGGACACCATCTACCTGGTGGGCGGCTACACCCACGAGCTGGAGGAGGGTCGGCGACAACGGCGTCCCAGCCAGACGGAGGACGTGCTGACGGTGCAGTCCTACAACATCACCACGGGGGAGTGGTTCCAGCTGAAGGAGAACACGTCCAAGTCGGGCCTGAACCTGACGTGCACGCTGCACAATGACGGCATCTACATCATGAGCCGGGACGTCAGCCTGCCCACCAGCCTGGAGCATCGCGTCTTTCTCAAATACAACATCTTCTCCGACGCCTGGGAAGCCTTCAGACGCTTCCCGGCTCTGGGTCAGAACATGCTGCTGTGCTCGCTGTACCTCCCCAACACGCTATGATTGACAGGGCCAGACTCTAGCGGACAGAGACAGAGCAACATTTCTATCGGCCAGCGTGTGGCTTGCTTGTTACAGCACAAAGCGTGGCCCTGTGGCATTAATGGGAACAGTGTCTGGTTGAAAACCTTGTGACCACTGTGCCTCGAAATAAAAACAAGCACTACTACATTGTACATACCTGCTGCGGATGCAAATACAAAAGCTCTGAAAGTGATGCCGCGCTGTGGCCCGTAGGCCACCAGCACCAGGCTCTGCTTGTGCCTCTCGTGTGTTCACGTGACAGTGATGCTCATCCGTTTCTCTAATTTCCAGAATCCTCCGAGAATTTCTTTCTTCCTTAAGGGAACAGATTCTAAGTAAGAGCGCAATAGCTGCAGTTGGTGGTGTTTAACAACCTCCTGTGTTTTTCAGAGACACTGATGGTCATCAACACTCAAACACGACAGCCACAAGCTCCGGCTTATTCTAACAGCATGCTTTCAAATCTATGGGCCGCAGAATTCCAGATGTTTACACTCCACACTTGGCATTGATTTATGTTTTCATCCATAACTCACTAGAGACCTTAAAATATCTCAGAAGAAGAAAACACTCGTGTTCTCCTGATGTACTGTACATATAGCTGAGAGTCATAAATAATGGCTTTGGTTTTACACTGCCACTTTAACGGGGATTGGAGGTTTCCTGAGAGGTACTGTGTGGAGGAGGGAGCGTCATTCGTTGTACTCGCACACCTGTCTTATTTTCTTGAGATACACTAAACAAAGCTTAAAGGGCAATTCCATGAAATCTTCGATGCACATGTGCCTTCTGCAACCTCAGTTAACAGAAACAAAAAAAAAAGCACAAAATGCAAAAGTTTGTTATGTCGCCAGCAACTGACCAAAACTGCTGTGTTTCTATTTTACTTTTTGCTAAAGCAAGTTTTGAGATTGAGGAACTTCACAAATAATGTGTGTGTGTGTGTGTGTGTGTACATTTGTAAAGATAACTCACAGTTTCATTTATTTCTTGAACTCATCAGTTTCGAATGAAAGCTGCACTTCAAGTGTTTGATTTGGTGAATTCCAGCTTTTCTCTGCATCAATGATCTGTTTGACAGTTTGGAAATGTAGGTCATGATAATAAAGATGATGTTCAGGGTCAGTGCTCATGTCCTGTCTTTACATGCTGGATCGTCCATAACATGGAAGATATGTGATGAGACTTCTTACCCAAGTATCTGCCTCATTGTAGTAAATCCTCTGCTGTCCAACGCTCAGGAAACTTCTCCACAGAATGTCGCCCCCTGTAGGGGAGGAGGAGGAGACCAGCCGAGCACAGGAACTACACATGGTTACACACGGTGGAGGCATCAATATAAAAAAACGATATGCTTCAACAACACAATCACAACTACATTTTTTTTCTTCACTAAGAAACATCAGAGATCATGAAACCTCAGACATCTGACACCAAGGCTAATTAAAATGTATTGTGTGACAGTAACTGGGTCATATTTGTCACCCTGTGGTTATAAAACGTTTGCATCTAAAACTGCAGAATACTGACGTGCGGGAGTCTCAGCCAGCAGGGGGCAGTACAGGCTTTGTAAACTTTACATTCGCCAGCAGGGATGTTATTGTTTTTTTCTGCTTCACCTTCACAAGGACTCCTAAATAAACTCAAATAAAATTACGCTTCCTTTTCCGCTCTCTCTCCCTCCTGAAACGCCCTCACAAGAAAAGACAAAGACAAATGACACCACGAATCCTGCCACATCTGGATTCACCACAGGCACAATAAATGAGTCGTCACCATCATCGTCAGAGGTGTGGACTTTAACTGGAGCTTTTTTGTGAGCGGATAGATAAATCGAGGGAATTGTGTTTTTTAGTCGACAGGCTGCCGTAAAGGAGGACGTAGAGGAAATCAATGGATGCCAACAGTGGTGCAGATTGATCGTCTGTGTGGGGTCAGACCACGGCGATCTCTCTCACACCTCCACAGCTGGGCCGCCGAGGTCCACACTCTGCTCCAGGGACCAATTTATCAGATCCACAGAATGTGTGAGAGGCAGCATCGCAGCGGGGGAGGTGGCGATGTTACATCAAGTTTATCTTTTTGTAGTGTGGCGCTTTGAAATATGAAAGATGTTTGATTTGTCAACTGAGAAAATGTGCTCTGTATTCGGAGGCAGGCATGTGTCTGTACCAGGGAGAGAGAGGGAGGGAGAGAGAGAGAGAGAGAGAGAGAGAGAGAGAGAGAGAGAGAGAGAGAGAGAGAGCCAAGGACAGACAGCACTGAGGGGAGGGGGAAACACTGTCACACCTACCCCACAGCCTCACTCAGCCTCAGTGGGAGCCAGAGCAGATCTTGACGTTGAGGATGCATGTCTACGTGAGAGGAGCATCCAGCAGAGGACAATAGGTCCAACAGCTGCACAGACAGATACATGCAGAGGACTACAAACAAACAGAGAGACAGAGACAGCAGAGGAAGCCCAGAGGGCAGGACAACAGGATTTCAGAGAGCACAGACCAGGCTGGAAGAAGCAGCATTTGCAGGGTGATGTTTTTGGGGAAGGACCTGATGAGAGGGATCTAAACAGCAGCGCTAAAGAGAGCGGCTTTTTGGGATTTTTCCTCCTCATCTGCAAACAGACGTCCTCTGTGCGTGTCAGCGTTCTGCAGAGGGATCCCTCTGCTGCTGCTGGGGTGAGGGTTGACTGCCTCCGCGCTCCTGTGCACAGCACCACAACAGACTGAGACCATGAGCGAGCCGAAGAAAGGTGAGCTCGCCATCCGGGACAAAGCCATCCTGCACCAGCAGAGGCGCCTGAAGCAGGCCACCCAGTTCTCACACAAGGACTCTGCTGACCTCCTGCCCCTGGACGGGCTGAAGAGGCTGGGCACGTCCAAAGACCTGGTGAGTGGACGGTGTTAAGGTTGAGTTCAAGTATCAAGGTTTAAAAACGTCTGAAAACCCTTGACAGAAACAATTTGGGGCCGTTAAGAGAGCATTCCGTTGTTGGCTAAAACCTGGCACCTACATGACCCACAATGCTACTCTAGAGTAGCCAGAGTCGCCTGATGTGGACCAGAGCCTCGAGCAGAGATGAGCAACAGGCTGCAGAGGTTGGATCAGTTCAGTTTATTCTGACTGCAGTTAATCCACAGTCGCTGCCACTTTGGCTGATTCCATCATTATCTGCTTGTCTAATTGAGCTATTAGGCTGAATCGATTTGAAGTGGTGAAAAATGTTGAAGTGTTGGAATTGACCAATGCTCAAACACTCACTTCACTGTCAGATACGAAAAAAAAAGAAAAGAAATAAATTGCCAATCCAGTTTCCCACAAAGCTTTATGGAAATCAGTGCAGCAGTGTTTGCATAATTGAGCAAACGGAAGGAAAACAGAACCTCACTTAAACCAGCATTTGCTTTCAGCAATGATGACCCCCCCCCACACACACACTCACTGTTCATGCATCATAAGAATAAAACAAGTACTTGTCACTAATAGGTTCATGAAAGATTCAGAGCGAGGGCCCAGTCAAAGGTGGTTGCGCCTCACTGAGCTGCAGCTCCTCAGTGCATCTTCCTCCTGAGCCCACGCCATCTCACACACACACACACACTGAGGAGGAAGTCCCTGTAATAATCTCAACAGTTCCTGCCTCTCCTCTGACACACTTCTGCTTGGATGGCAGCTTCCCAGAGCTCTCCAAGAACCTCGACACGCTCGCTCTCTGCAGCGCTCTCAGCCATTACGTCTGCCAACATTTAATACCAACGTTTGCTGTCAGAAAAACATTCCTCCACCCCCCCACCCCCGCTCGTCATCTTCCATTGATTTCTTGTAATCTAATGACAGACGTTGTTTTCTCTCGTGCGTCTTCCCGCCCTAAAGAGGCGAGCGTTCCGTGCCGATGATGAGGTATAATAAACTGCCTCTCTGCTCCAGGGTTCTGGTGGCGCCACAGGAAAAGGGTTGATTTAATATGAGTCCCTTTTTTCCCTCGACTGGAATATCTCAACAACCTCTGTCTAAGCGTGATACCTGGTGGACACCAACACTCAACCTGCTGACATTAGCATTTAGCTCACAGCTCACTGTGCTGGTGTTATCTCTGTGACTGTGTCAGGCGGCGGAGGAGTCAAATGTTTCCAAACATCTGAACACGACAAAGCAAATTAACTCAGGAGAGGAATTTCTTTTAAATTCAGGGAGCTTAACATTAAGCCTGGGACTTGATGTCTTCTTCAGGCTGGAGAGGCTCAGCTCGTCTCAGCGGTTAAATAAATCAGTGGTGCGGATGTGGCCACAGGGGGCACGGAGCGATTTGCATGGCATCTGTAACCAGTGATCCTAATGGCTCTGGGGACTTGAGAGAGAGAAGAGGAGCAAATGAAACTTCAACAGTACATGCTCGTTTTCATTAAGCTCTCAGGGAGCAGTGCAGTGATTTGTTTGGAGTCTAGACTTCACTGGCTCATGAGTTTAGTATGATCTTGAAATTTAAAATATTCCTTCTACCATCTACCTGCAAACTCGTCTCGCTGCCTTTGAAACGGGTTCGGGTTTGTTCACTGACCCTTCCACTGTGTATTCAGAGTCACGTTACGTAAGAGTGAGTTTGTTTTGGTTCTTTTTAGCCCGAGGTTCTCACTCGACATCAGCAGCAGCAGCATCAGTTCGGCCATGTTGTGCTGCAGAGCGAAGGAGGCAGTGAGCATGAAAAGGGCAGAATCCAGCGCTCCTGTGTTAGAGCGGTGGAGGGGAAGGAGAGAGAGAGAGAGAGAGAGAGACTGTGGGAGATGGGGTCAGGGAGGATGCATGGAGGAGCGCTGCTGAGCGGACCCGTGCGGCGAGGATGTAAAGCCAGCAAACAGGAGAGAATAAAGGGGAGGAACATCTGAGGCCAGCCCCGTTAACACCTGAGCTCAGCACGGAGCGAGTTATTGCGTAGCCGCTGAGTAACCTCACTGTTTCCTGCTGTACACACTCACATTTGGTTCATCAAACACACACAGAAATCTCATATCGGTCCAATTTCACTGCCCACACCTCGTCTGCTGCTGCAAAGCCTCTTTCTTCTCCTCCCTGGAGCTCAGCTGTCCGTTTGCTCATGTCTGTCTCTTCCAATGTGTGTGTGTGTGTGTGTGTGAGTGAAGGCCTGTCTAATCAAGACTCTGGAGTCCCCAGGTACTTCTGAGGATGATCAAAAGCTACAGAACTGGGCTTGAAGGTAGAAATTGCAGTGAAGGAGGGGCCGTACTGCGCAATAAATCGCTGTGTGCATTAAACACTTCAGCGACGGGTTTGTGATCATTCTGTCCAATTTCAGCTGAAACGTCCCCGTCAGCCATTTAAAAGACGGGGAGAAATGTCCCCATCCCTTTCAGGAGCAGGTGGTGCACAGAGTGTCTAATCCTGGACGAGGCCTTTACATTCTCATGCATCCTGATTCACTCGTCCAACTCGCCTGTTTATTGCCCCCCAGAAGGCAAAGCAGCTCTTCAAAGTGAAGAGCAAACACCGCAGTGTAACTCGGAGCTCATCGTCGGCCTCTCGAGACTTCGCCTCCTCCCTCCAAAGCAAAGCGTGTTGAATCGTTTGAGACGCAGGCTTTATCATTAGAGAGAGGTTCGAGCTGAGGATGGGCGGCTCAGCTGCTGCCTCGCTGCCATGGGGGGCTAAAAATACCAGACGCGACCAAACAACATCCCCAACAAGAGGGGGGGGGACATAATAACTCTGGGGCAGAGAGGAGTCTGTTCCACCCACAGAATCATCGGGATAATTATTTCATATCGAATACTTCAATAAGAAACACACCCGAATGTGGAAATTGATTTTCCAGAGCAGCTCTGTTCAGCCGAGGGTTTTCAGCACTAATGTTCTGACATGGAAACATTAGGGGACGCGGTGGAAATCTAAAACACCTTCCCATGAATAATGAAGCAGCGATCAGCTCATTGCAGTCGGATCGTTAAATATCCTCTCCGCGCTGCTGGAGACGGCATCTGTCGCTTTGTCGCGTGAGATGAAACAAAATGAGCGAGAGGAGGCTTAATCTGCATTTCATGGCGGACTTTGGGATTGAGAGGAGCCGGGCAGAGACGTTAAAGCAGGATGAAGTGGTCGATGACTAGAAGGCAGGAAGCAGATGTGGAGCTGCCGGAGCTTCCTGGTGGACGCGACAGGAAGTCAGCCACCAGGGACGGCCCCTCAGAACGAGAAACAGGGCATTACAGAGATCACGTGACCGGCGGAATGAGTCTGTTGCATTCTGGTAATTAGTCCACAGGGCAATTAACCTCTAATCTGACTCAGAGAAGGAAGAGCAAAGAGGAACAGAAACTGAAAGAGGCAGAGGAGGAGGAGGAGGGGGGGGAGGATGAAGAGTGCTGGCGTCAACATTGTCTTTCTGTCTGAGAACTGGTCTGCATTGGTCTGGACTGGTCAGCGTTCAGGGTTCAGGGGTCAGCACTGAAATCGAATCAGTCTAATAAGCCACAGAATAGACACGAGGGGACTGAGCCCGTCCTGAACATGACCCATTTTCTAAGACGAGAAATTGCACAAATGATTGAGAAGCATGAATGTGTCTATTTTCTTTAAAAACATCCTCGTTGGGATTCAGACCACATTTAACTTCACTAGTTGAATCGCTTGTCATCTCTTAAGACTTCTAATCTGTTTGTAGTGGCAGACTCATGGAGGTGAGGGTCATGATAACTTTCCTGTGTGGTCTGCTTCCATCGAGGGACGATAACGGCTGAAGAGCCGAGCAGAGCTGTCCTTGAGGAGAGGCTTGTTTATCAGCCTCTTTGTGTTTTCTCACTTGCTTTCATCAAAAGGTTTAAAAAAAACAAAAACAACCCTAATCTATTTTTGTGCTGCTGCTGTATTTTTACACAGCGATGCCCACAGCGTGTGTTCATGACGGATTCTGTCTGGAGTCAAATCAGACGGTGAAAGGGAAACAAGTCACAAGCAGTGCCAGGGCGGGGACATCTCATTGGTTGTTTGTTGGACTGGAACCTCCTGAACAAGGACAATGGGCGTGACTGGCTCTGCTCGAGTTAAAGAAATCATTTCAAATCCGTATTAACTTAGTCTGAAGCTTGGCTGTCGAGCTTAATAAACCATCCAGGGATCATTCGAGGAGCAATTAATATTCAAAACGACATCGTCCAAAATGGCTGCCTGCTGTGAAAGCTGATCACACAGATTACACCTCCGCTGGCTCGACACAGAAACAAAGAGCGGTGTGTGTGTGTGTGTGGTGTCTTCATTAGATTTCACCACAGTAAATCCACGGCGTGCACGGCGGATGCTAACTCACACTCCCGGCCTGTTAACAAGCTGTCTCAGGAGCGAGGCGAGGAATATGCCGAAATATCGAGATCTGTCACCAGGGAGGGAATTTGTCTCACATGCTAATTGATTCAGAAGGTTTCCACAGTTTAGCTCGCAGCCAGTGCACGTTGCCATGGGGGCTGAAACTGTCTGAAACTGCGCACCACATCACGCCCAGAGAGGAAGGGATACTGTCAGGATTAGTTTAAGCTCATCTCCGACGCAGGGTTTGGGTTCTTTCCAGTTAAAGAATGGAATCATTGAAAGGAAGAATGAGTGACTTCTATTGATGCAACGAAAGACAGGAGGAGAGGAGAGATCAGAGCTGAAAGGGAAAATGAAAGTACGAGAGGCAGAGAGGGAAATAGGAGAGGAAATGTATGAGGACAGGAGGATGCATGACAGGTAGATAGAGGATATGAAGGAAAGGTGGAGACAACTGGAGGAGTTGAGGAAAGGAAGAAGCAAGTGAGAACAGAATGAAGGGAAGGGGAAAGGAAGATAATGGAAGGCGTAGAAGAGAGGAGAAAATGGAGGTAACGCTGAGGAGAGGAAAAACAAGGCAAGAGGAGAAGAGAAGGAGGGATGAGAAGAGGAGAAGAGGCCATCATCAGTCTGTTTATAACTCAGCTAAGCACTACTCTGTCACAGCTGGAGCCACGGGAGGAAGAAATGCACTCAATCGAACTCAGTGACACGGGTGGTGATTACTACAGTTTGAAGTGCTGTTGTTTTCCCAGGCGAAGGAAGGAAGGAAGAGAGAGAGAGAGAGAGAGAGAGAGAGAGAGAGAGAGAGAGAGAGAGAGAGAGAGAGAGAGAGAGAGAGAGAGAGAGAGAGAGAGAGAGAGGCCTGTGAACAATCCACAGAAATCTCGAAGCTTCTTTTCTGACCTGGCGGCAGCGTGACGACCTGCCGAGGCGTCAGATGGGTTTTCAGATCTAGGTGATACGGGGTCCCATTGAAACATAATGGCTGATGACACAGAGCACGGTCAGAGACAGTGAGGTCACGACCAGGCATGAGGAGGTGTTATTACAGCCATGGTCAGGTTGTGGAGCCAAGGGTTTTTCTCATTTCTTCTTCTCTCACCATATTTTTTTCTCTGCTCGCCCGCCTGGGGAATCGCTCTCATCTTCATTCTCATTCCAGCCGAATATATTTCTATCAGCAGAACGTGGCGATGGCTGTGCACGTGTTTAACAGAGCAGAAGATAAAGAGCAGTCGTGTGGAATGAAAATAAAACAGAAACAGAATGGCAGGGGTTGATTCTTGTTTCTCCTCCCTGTTAATGGAGGTCATGTGCAGACAAAGCAGACAAGGTCAGCGCTCGTAATCAGCCGACGACTTTAGCTACAACCACACAACTCTAACTTTATCTGAAAAAGCACCAGCTACGCCTGCGTCCAAAGAAATCGTCTCTATCATCCAGAATCACACAGATAGAAGCAGAAATATCTCAACTCAGCTACGAGAGGTCACGATGGCCCATTTAACGCTGCTCCAAGGACATCGACGGTAAAAGAGAGAAGCAGCTCTCCACAGAAACAGAGCCTCCAGCAGCTGCATTAAACAGCAGGAGGACAAACCACAATCTCCACATGCAGCCTGTTGAATGTATTAAGACAGCAACAGGTGGCAGATGGGATTGGTCTTTATGAGACTGGCAGGACACTCAAACCGGGACTTTACGGCCCTTTGGATGCCAGTGTTGGCGGGTGAACGTCTGCGTCAGTCGTCCCAGGACCCCTGAGAGGGAAGCTAGCGCTTTGTGTTTTATTGACGCAGCGGCTCAGTTGCTGTCGGGCGACCGGCTCTTTTCTGACTGTCTGACCGCAGACGCTGCTGGACCAGCAATGTAATTATGGAGGAACAGGCAGGCTAAATATAATTTATACCCTCCCGCCCCCACAGCCACTGGACTCATGTTGTTGTTTTGAAACAGTGACGACGACATTAAGTAAATACATAGTGAAATGATGGCCAATGCCACGCCCCTGTTTGAATCAATATGGTGTTTCTGTAAAAACACTTCATGTAAATCAGAGATCATGAGGAGAAAACCAGACCAGCATGTGTACCTTCATCCATCCTCTGCAGCAACCTCACAGCATCGTGCAGCGCCGCCTGCTGGAGGGGAACATCACGCGGCTCAGGGGCGAGGCCCGGGACACCGGCGGCAGGGTGCGCTCCCCGCTGGCCGACAGCAAGGACGGGCCCGCCGACGCCGAGGAGCAGAGCGAGAGCACGGCCGACGACTCCACGGAGGAGAGGGAGTCTCTGGAGGAGAGCGAGAGGAGCCTACGGTCGGACGAGGAGGACGACAGCAGCGAGGCCGGAGCCAGGCCGACGGCCGAGAAGAGCGAGGGCACGGAGAGGTCAACCCTCCTCACAGCTCTGGTTGTTCAGTGCAAGGTACCGCCTCAGTTCAGTGTCCCCTCAGATACACATTCTCCTCCAACCGTCACCTTCCAGCATGTTCTCATGGCATGAGGAAAATCTAAATGAAGTGTAAATAGATAATATACGTGAGCATACAGGGCAGCAGACCAGAGGCTGTGTTCTATGTTTTCCTGAAGCACTAATGATCCCGACCCCCCCCGGGTTTCTAGTAGATTCAGCATTTCACGCTATTACTCATTGTACTTGCTGGGTTTTATCATCAACTTGTTCAATACAAAGTGCCCCTCAGTTACTCATTCGGCTGCTATTTTTAAACCACACAGAGAGGGAGATTTTTTCTTTTTTGCACCGCAGGGACTGAGACAAAGGAGCAGGTTTGTGGGCCTGCTGATAAGCCAGCATGCCTGAGAGGACAATGAGGGCTGAGCCCGGGCTGCAGGGAGCGAAGGATCCAAACAGGGCTCTTCTTGGATTTGAATCAAGTTATGCTCTAAGAGATCAAGGACAAGGCTTTAATATGATACAGTCTTGTTTTACCAATTTGACCTGTTTGTTAAATCTATAGCACATTCATATTTGAGACGCTTAGCAATACTCCAAGCATAAAGTGTCTTTAAAGCGTCAGAACATGGGTTGAAGTTTATCTGACAGTAATTGGCAATAACAGGCCTGAGAGTAGCTGCAGACGCATCTGATTGAATAGTGGAAGAATCTATGTATGGTCTAATAGTGGTTAACAGTGGGGGCCGGCGCGAGCACGCAGCTTATCTCACATGCGGAGCGGCCATATGTTCTGCATACATTCCATCCTTCCTGCACCGAGTGGACGCCGAACAGAGATGGCGAGTTCACCGCTGCAAAGCTGCTGCACAAAAGCTGAACCGTGCCTTTTGTGACGTGAAGCACCCTGCGGGCAGCGGCACAGCAGAAGAAGAGAGATGTCAGTGGAAACTAGGACAAACCGCCTGTTAGCATTTCAGCTGTGATAATCTAACCTGAGTCCCAGGTTTTTTTGCTGTAGTGTTTGATGTCTGAACTCTCTCCATGCTTCACATTCAGAATCCTTCAAATATTTTGGCAGGGACAGGACCTGCAGGAGGACCTAAAGCATCATTATCATTAACTTAGAAAAGCAGAGGATCGGAAAAACAAGAAGCTGAAAGACGCTTCAGTGTTCATGGTTTGAATCCAGGGGGTGGAATTGTTTGCTCGACTAACAGGTTAAATGTGGATGTACAGTGTGACTCACTCGGTCGATGGTTCAGGCTCTGGCGGGGCATGCGAGATCATTAACTCTGAAAAATCAAAGTGCACCAAAGTAACAGCAGCACCCTGTTGGGACATGGAGTCAGCAGCGTGAACTTGACCCATCAGCAGAAACAGTCACAAAAACACCTGCTGATCTGTGATGGATGCCCACGCTGGTTTGTCTTTAACTGGAATATGAAGTGTTGGGCCGCTCACCTGCAGCATTTAAAACTCCAGGGCAGAACAGGAGGGTTTTAACGGCTCCCCAGTGCTCACGTGCTGAAAGTGATTGTTCCCACGCGTGTGCTGGGGACACACACGAGTGGAAAACCACCCTGTGACACAGAAATCCCCTCTGACTTCTCCACAGTGCTGCGAGAGCGAAGTCAACGCGTCCATCAACACCGGCAGCCAACACAACCACATCTCCAGCTCCTGCTGCCGGAGGCTGGGGTGAGAACACACACACAACTAATCTGTTAACATGGTACAGCACAAAGAGACAAATCAATCAAAGACTCGGGTATAAACAGGAACATTAAAAGCCTGTAATCGCAGCATCTCCGCTTTTAATTTAGTTTTTTTCTAGATGCTTACAGACCTCACATCACCTCCATGGTTCAGCAGAGCCATTTAAATGCCTAATAAAGCCCCATCATCAGATTAGAGAGAAAAGGATGAGACCTTTTGTTCTCGCCCTAGTTTCACAGCTAAAGAAAACAGGTGAATAGCGAAAGTTGCAGTAATACTCTTTAGAATCAGAGCTAATAAACTGAGCTCCACAGACAGACTGAAGGTGAGGAATTATTTCAGGAGATAATGAATCTAATCGAATGAAAGCCCCAACAGTAAGTCAAAGCTGTGTCTATCTGTGTGTGTTCTCAGACTCGTGCCCGTTCAGGACGGCTCGCCCTGCGGGGTGAGCAGCTCAGTGACGGAGCTGCAGCTGCAGCTGGGCAGACAGACGGTCCGCTGCTCAGCTTACGTCAAAGGTGAGAATCTAAGATCAGGCTGAGAGAGGAACGATGCCAGGAGGAAGTCGAACATCAGTTTAAATGCCACAGTCTTCCAGACATTCCAACTCGCTCTGTGGGTGAAAACTGTGACCTGCTGGTGGCGCTACATTTAAATCAGTAGATGGGGGATTTATGGGGATTTATACCCAATGTCATGGCTATCCATCACATAGGAGCCAAGAAGTACCAATATAAATGGAATGCTGACAGAGAGTGAGGATTTAAACCGTATTTCATGGTAATTCATTTAATAACAGTGGAGCTGCAGCTAGATTTATTAACTTGTCCTAAAATAACACAGATAAACTCTCATATAAACGTCCAAAGCATGAGTGGGAATCTGTTCTGAGTCTCTCTTCATCACTTTCCTAAACTACTGTTTATTTTTGTCTCGGGTAAAAAAAAAAGAAGTTGATGATTTCCTTTTAAGGACACTTTCCTTCTACTGAGTGATCACTCTTCTCATTAATGTCTGTGATTCCTGTGTTACACCAGCTTTGTAGATGCTTCTTTCAGTTGTATTACTAAAGACAAAAACTGTACCTTCTCCTCGATCTCCTCCCCAACAAAGAAGGACATTCATTCAAAGTCTGCCTCCTCACACACGCCCACGTGCTTATCAGGGCCTGTTGGTACAAGAGGGAATCATTTAGTGCTGACGATGGTTGAACCTGGTTTTGAGGCTAATGTATGCATGAGTGATTCTGTTTGTTTCTTCCCTTCCAGAGGACGAGGCATTCGAGCTGTGCCTGGGTCTGCAGACTCTGCTGGAACTCAAAGTCAGTTTCTCACTTGCTTTGCTAATATTTTGTCTTACATGATTTCCTTAATACAAAGAGCACATGGCTTTAAACAGGACAAAGGGCAAATCAATGCTGATGGAAAAATGGAGGTTTAGTGGCAGATTATGGAGGCACAAAGAGGAACTGTGAGTGGTGTTATCTGAGGCAAAGAGCAGGTAGAGCTGCTTTCCATCTGCCGCCTGCTGAGCAGGTGGAGCCAGATAAGGCCGACATGCTGTGACGACAAATTTTCAATCCTCACATTTGAGAAATGCAATAGAAACCCCCCAAAGAGTCGATGTGAAGCCAGTGCTCGCTTTAATTCCACTGCTGTGCACGCTAATGTTAATGAGCGTGGAGGACAGGAACAGAACCTGAGTGCTCATTTTGGAAATTACCTTCAAAGGATTTTCTAATGTATGAAAAAGACTTTCCTCCGAGCTCCTGCACTTAGCTTCAACCTTTCATAAAGGACTTAGTGATTCATTAGAACTGAGGAAATGGAAGAAAAAGACAGTTGATGTGACAGCTCCTTAAAGTGAAGCCAAAGGATCCTGATCGTCCACTGTTGGGCACTTTAGCTGAATCTGAAAGTGTCTTTAATTGGAAATAATGACTGTCAGTGTTCCCCTCTCCCAGTGCTGCTTGGACCTGAGCAGCCAGGTGCTGAAGCTGCAGGGCAGTGGCGAGGAGCTGCCCTTCCTGAACCCGCCCACCGACAGCCAGTGCCAGCACGACACCAACGAGAACCTGTGAGCCCAACCCGACGTGCGGCGATCGCTTCCTCGAAGCCTGACCGCTCGCAGAAATGTGGCACGGCGCCATTTTACTTTTTTGTCTGGACCATCTGATGACAGTGCCTCACGCTGCCCGAGCACGGACGAGCACTCGCCGCCGCCGCCGTCCTTGAGTTTACATCAATCGTGTTTGTAGAGTTGAGACATTCACCATGATTCTCTCTTCTATTGAATTAGAGTAGAGCGCAGAGCGGATGGCGGCCTGCGGTTAAGAGCCGACCTCTGTGAGTCCAATCATTCTTTCTGATTATTCTATGTATTCACGCGCCTCCTCTGCTGAGACCATTCTAGTTATTTAAAGTGGAACTCAGTGGAATATTTTGTGATTTGACTGTAAAGAAAATTACTTTGACTCAATCAACAAATGTGTTAGTTGTAAATCTTTCAGTTGAGAGGCGTTTAAAGGAATAGTTTTACATTTTGTTGATACTGAGTTGGACATGAAGGCTGGTGAATTAATTCAGATTTTTAAAAGCACCCTTGGAGATGAAGGGCTGAATTAAACAAATGAACTTCTGATTGTTCCTTAAATCTGCAGAGGTGGGTGGGTTCAATCTCCCCGACACCAACTCAAAAGCAAACAAGCTCATGAAATGTCAAACTATTCCTTGAAGAGACGACCTCAAACACTCGTGTATCAGGCGGCGGTACTCAGGATGCCCTTTCTAGAAGTCTTATGAGAAGTTATTTGAAGTCTTGTGAATCAGGCTACCTCCTCCTACAGAAACAGGGACGGTTCTCATGCAGAGTTTTAAAATAGACGAGTGAAAAACACCACAGTTATATTCAGCTTAGGCCCCTTTTCTTTTCCTGTCAAAGACACTGAAGGGGTTCGGTTTTCCACGGGCACACGTACGGTCTCTTGTGACGTTCTTCTCTACAAAGGAACATCGTGTGTAGTTCTCTAAATGAAAATAGACGGACAAAGATGTTTGAGTCAGGCTCAGTGACAGGAATATCAAAACATTCCATCTGCATGACTTTGTAAAGTTCTGCCTTTGTACAAGTCTGCATGTTTGTGTACAAGTCTGATTATCTGAAGGGGTAGATGTGTGCGTGTGCATGTACCGTGTGTGTGTGTTTGGTTATAAGAGTGTGTTTACTGCTCTGGTTTCACCTGAGAGAGAAAAAAAAATGGCCCTATCTGCCCCAGCCGGTCCACGAGCTCCGGTATGAACAAGCTGCCAAAAGCCGCCTCCCGCTGCCTTCCCTCTCCGCCTCTTTCAGGAGATTTCAATCACTCGGCTGTGCCAAGGCCCTTCTCCTCCTCTCCGAGCTCATCTCACTCTCCTTCACATAGCTACCGCCTGCTCTGGCCCACGTCACTCATCACGTTTTGCTGATTTGCCCGTCACAAGCGAGGGAGACGTGCTCCCTCCACTACAGTGCCACCTGCCTCTCTCGTCTGTTTCCACAGAGCGGCGGCCGAAGAGCAGCCTCAGTCACGCTGGCAGGAGGATAACACGCTTTCCATCTCCCCTCCTCTGACCAGGAGTTGGTCCACACGTAGTTTCTCTTTGCTGTACCCGTGACCTTCCTACGCCATATGACAGGAATCGATGTATGACAGAAATTTATTTTTGGTGTTTCCCTTCTTCTGAACAGTATTTTCTCTGCCTAATAAAATATGTATTCTGGCTAGCTCTCTTTGTTTTCATAATGACACACTGGAGAGCTGGGACATTATGGGAAAGGGCAGCCATCTTTGTGAAGAATGTGAAACTGCAGAGTGATCGTGGGAGGTTCTCCACTACAGAGCCGCTGGTTTCTTCTGTTTCTGGACCTCACATCGATTCCCAGGGTCAGGCCGAGTGCCGACACTCCTGTGTGCGCCCTTGGACGCAGCATCCTGCTATATTAAGAAGCTTGTCAAGTCGGAGCACAGAACGCAGATGTTCCCACAGCAACAATTGACCCTGTGACCATCGGAGGATCCCTCCTCGTCGGCCCCACAGATAGAGGATTGCTTTCTCTCTTTTAGTCGTTTTAATTTTGTGTTTTTAAAAAGGTTTTCCTTCAATCAAGTAGAATATATGAAAAATAATCAACAAATCCAATAAGGTCTCACACAATACTAATACTAACCGTAATACTACTACTACTAATACAAATACCAAGCAGCTATTTCCCCAAAACAACTCAAAGTGCCTTCATCTTGTCAGAGCTGTCATGAAACACTGTGAACTCGCTCCAGCTTCAGGTCAGCCGTCAGCAGCAGAGCACCGGGAACACGGCAGGAACTTTAAATAACAACAGAGCTGCTGAGAGAAGATCCCCTCCTCTATCTGCCTGTCTCCCTTCACTCAACCACATCCTGCTCACGCTGCAGCTCGTTACACCTCTGCCTGGAAAGTACCAACAGCCCAGTGTTTTCACAGACACAAACACAACGAGGCCGCTCTCTGCAGCGTCGCCTCCAGACAAGATGCAGATGATTCATTTCAAAACCACTTGAGACAAAACAGGTCATTGCAAGAAGCACGACAGAGGGTGCAAGCCGACATTTGACCTCAGGCTGAGCCTCTGGGAGCAGCAAAGTCTGTGCAGCAGAAGTGTTGCATGAACAGCAACGTGTTGCATCTCTGACAAATGTAATCAGAAGCGTTTCTGTCCGAGACAAGAGTATTTTGGGCAACATCCAGTAGAACAGTGTGGCTTTTGGACAACAAAAGAACTATTCTCATTAAGTTCATAAATATTTGACAGCAGTTCAGAAATCTACACTTGAATATCATGTGGTTTGTAGTGTTTTTTTTTCGGACTATTTTCAGCTGTGAAAAATTACACATTTCTTGCTCTGCTGAGTTTTTAAAGCAGCCGGATGACGAAAGTGTAAATTATTTTTAAGACGTGTAAATGTGGCTTGTGGAGCTAACTGGAATGTGAGATGTGTTTGTTGGCAGCATGATATATATGACAATGAAATATACCAGTGTGGATGTTTTTGTTAACTGAAAATGAAAACGCTTTAACCCGGAACAAATATGCAAACAAGTGCATGTGAAACTAATTAACTAGTGATTTGGATTTCCGCTCCACTTCACAGGGCGGAGAACGTGTGGGCAGGAGGACTTTGCCTTTGTCACAGACCTTTGATACGAGTCCACAGCCCACTCTTCCGTCCTCCAGAGCCTCATCACCGTCTGCTCACTCCCTCACCAGCAGGGCTGTCTGCAAGTCAGCCAACATGAAATGATTTACTCTGCCTGCAACCACAAATAGCTTTCTGTCTCTTGTTGTCTTTCATAGCGTCTCCTCACACACACACACACACACACTGCAGCCCTGCTGGTAGTCACTCAGTGGGACTAACCCATGAGCATTAACCCCAGAGAGAGAGAGAGAGAGAGAGAGAGGTAGGAGTGTGGTGAGGGGGGGTATTGATCGGACCCTTTCCTCTATGGAGATGCAGCTCCAGTGAGTGGAAGGAGAGTCTATAACCAGACAATGAAAACATTAACAGGGACATTTAGAGACTGTGGTCAATGCTCTTGCTTTCAAAATCCTCTGTTCTGCATCTTAGAAACCAGAGTGACACACTCCAGAACTCCTCCCTGCGTCATATGAAAACCAACCCCTCTCAGACAGCTGCACGTGAATGAGCCGAGTCAGAACTCACTGCTGTTTGTGCCGGGACACAGACCAGCGGCAGCAGCTACGCCCCAGTGAGCGTCAAACCCAGAGCTCAGCCTGACGTGGGCAAAATTGGTTGCTGTTAATCAGTGATGTCAGTGGCCTCGGCCGCTCGGCGCCGCTGATGTAAAGCGATGGAGCAGGTGCAGGCGGGGGGTCTGGCTGTCCGTCAGGCAGGATCAGACCCACAAAACCACGCCCACCTCCCACTGCGTGACCAGGGCTCAGCATGGACGCTGGGCACAAATCTAAAGGGGGGATGTTTTATTCCTCCATTAAGCATTGATGCATTCATGCAAACATTCCTCAGCTCTG
This sequence comes from Pseudorhombus dupliciocellatus, assembly GCA_016785235.1. Classification (NCBI taxonomy): domain Eukaryota; kingdom Metazoa; phylum Chordata; class Actinopteri; order Pleuronectiformes; family Paralichthyidae; genus Pseudorhombus; species Pseudorhombus dupliciocellatus. The sequence continues at coordinate 32,279 of JAFBJW010000086.1, forward strand.
GGTTTAAGGTGTGTGAGACGTGTAAACGCTGCAAGAGGATGAGTCACCGTCCGTCCTACTCTGGATTAACAATGATGTTATGCAATCACAATGGTGGCTGATATTTCTCTGAAATAATTTGCATGGGATAGAAGGTTATTTCTTTAACTACATGCCCCCGATGCGGCTTAAGACCGAAAAAGAATCTTCTGGAGATAATTGAAGATCAAGCTGCCGTGGTGGAGACAGGACAGACTGTGCTATTCTGAATTTAGAGACACTTCTTTCCTGATTAACACTAAAGCGATTGAGAGAGTCGGTGCTATTCAACGCTGTCTGACATTTATCTAAAAATAAAAAAACAGGCAGAAAGGAATATGTTATTTTGCAGTCGTGCTGGGAGTCAGGTAACAAGCTGATGTGACACCCGGGGTCACTGGGTTCTGTTGCAGCGGAGACGTGAGAACAACTTCTTCCTCCATGACAAGAGAATGTCTGAGAGCGTCCATGTTTACAGCTCTGACGGCGGCTGACTGACTCTACTGTGACCTGACAGCGGAGGCTGGGCTGCCAGCTCATGTTCATGCTAACTGAGGAGCTTTTCTAATTTTCCCCCAGAGAGTTAAGCTTTCACAACGTTGGAAAAGCTGAATCCAAATAATAATAACTACTTCCATATTTAGTCCATCATGGTTTTTTTTATACTACATGGCTATGAGCTGCAGGATTCATCCATAGGAGAGGAGCGATGAGCCTGAAGGCAGCGTGGTTACAGGCTGTCAGGTTGCATAGACGAGTTCATGTGACGGGTTCATTTCTCTCAAACATGTCTCACTTTTATAGATATTAAATCCAGGGAACACAGTCTCAACCTTCTCTGCATGTGGCCTTTAAGCGTACAGGAAATGTCAGAAACTGATCTTTGACTATGCTCCATGATGAATTCTAGCTTCATGAAATGACTTGTGGTTGATAGAACCCTGATGCAAAAGGTCTCTGGGTTTCTGGATGTTTGTAAATCACGTACGAACATCCGTGAGGACCACAATGTGACATTGACGTCGTCCTGCTCCTGCTTCTCCATTCATGGTAAAAACTAATCAGCGTGAGCTCACAGCAGAAGAATGCTGGGCTCATATAAGGACAAACTGCACATGAACCTAGGATGTGATGACGGAGGATGTGAAATAACAAAGATGGCGGCGATCGCCTCACATCCACCGAGGTTAACTCCATCGTGGCTCATCAAGCGTTAATAACCGCTTGACATCAATGCTCTCGATGATAATGATGGAGATAATAATCGTAATATGTCGTATAAAACATCTGGGGCATGCGGAGGAGTGGGGTGAAACAGGCTGAATGAGATTAGCTGTAATTGCAAATTGAAAAGCCTTATTAAATGATATCAATCAAAGGAGATGAGATGGAGATCAACAGGAGCGGGTTTTAGAGAGAGAGCGATCATCGCTGGTTGCTTCTGTACAGTGCAGAGCTCCAGGGTTTTCAGCCATCTGTCAGTTTGTTTGTTTGCGTTTCACCAGGATTACACAGAAACTACAGAACCGATGAAACTTCGCAGAGGGCTGGAACACGAGCCAACGACCAGCTCATTACAGTTTGGAAAAGGGAACAATCCAGGCACTTTGACAATTTTACCCATTTCCCCACAGAACGGTTCAGTGATATTAACAAACAGAAAATAAGGCACGCTCAGTAGTCTGACATCTGTGAGTGGTGATTGGAACTGAGGGGACTATTGGGCCTTGGCGGAGATATGTGTTCTACTGACTGCCATCCTCATTTAGAGACTGACTCTACAAGTGTGTTGGAGCACTGACCTCCGCCCCCTCCATCACCTCTGGGGCTGAGCCAAGCCTTCCATCCCACATGGTGAATGACGTGGCTGAACGGGGACAAACCACGGCAGCAGAGCTTCAGGAATCAGGGGCAAAGACAGAAACTACCTCTGCAATCTGGAATGGGTCCATAAACAGAGGGTACAAACAACACGTTAAAACTCAGCTGAGAAACCCTTCAGTCAACAGTTCAGCTCAGGTGCTCAAACCCTCCCTCGCCCGGTCATTGTCTGACAGGACACCTGAGCCTGCATTTATTCTTAGGCACACAACACCGTCGCTCACACAGACACAAACACCCCCGTAACTCATTTATATTGCATGGAAGAGGAGAGGGAGTCGACATCGGCGGTTATAGGATCCTCCGACTGGGAGCAGTGGGTGATTCCCGCTGGTCCTGCACTCATCACCCCAGCAGGCTCCGAGAAACAGTTCTGCCATGTTGCATTGTGTAATATCTCCAGCGCTGTACATCTCTGAGACGACACGAGAGCGAGAGCGAGATCACGGAGGAAACGGAAGAAGGCACAGATGGGAGCGCTCTATTCATCAGCCTGTCTGTGCTGACTGACAGCACAACAATGCTCCTCCATTTCAGATTTCACACATTCACAAAATGAAATAAAACACTTCATCGCTCTTCCTCCAGAAACCTGGTTAAATGCGACCTGGGCTGACAGAACTCTGATGACGACGACAGGCGTGACAGGTGATTACAGCCGGGATGAGAAACCTGAACCCGGAACACGAATGACAAGAGGAGCAGCGGCAGCAGCAGTGGAGACAGAGGGTCCGTGTTTATTAAGTCGGTATTTACAGAGGCAGCAGTGTGCAGTCACTGTGCTACGTCTGTGAAGGCCCATAGAGAATATCGGCCACCAGCGCTCTCACCGCTGCCTGGTCCTCGGCATCTGTGGAGGGAAAACACAACCCTTGTAATGACCTTTGACACGAGACACTCAGGGACCAGATGGACACGATGAGGACTCTGCTGCTGCAGAGCTAACCCACCTATAGCTACACATCTCTCTATAGCTAGTTTAGTAACCCACTAATGTCTACCTACCCACCTTCAACTCAGACACCTCCTTTGTTTGGCATTTTATTCTCCTGCCTTGTTTCTGCTCTTCCTCTAATGAGTTGAGTCTAATCAGTTTTTCATATTTTCCTCACTTGTCCCAGCTGTAATTGGATAATTTCCTGCACAGCAGAGTGGATCTAATTTGGTGGGACACCTGCTACAGCTGCTTCACGGTAAAATGTCCCAGCAGCCCCTGCCTGTTCCACACAGTTAGAACTCATAATATTAAAAGATGTGAAATTATAAAGTAGATACCCAGAGAAGCCGTGGTTTCAGATATGGTGGCAAATCTAATTTTGGTATTTTGATGATGTAACTTTAATATGATGCAAGGTGACAACACAACCAAAAACACATGATGGTTGGCAGTGGAAACATTTCCTGTGCAGCAGCGGCTGCAGATCATAGACTGTGTATAAAGATGGATGAGACGACTCCACTTCCTCCCCCGAGATCCCGGATACAGAAACGGAAACGACAGCAGCCATATATGAGAAAATCTATCTGTACCTTTTTTATTAGCTCTGCTGTGACAAAACATTTCTTACCTTGCACTGCTCAACGCTAGCTTCCCCTGCTACATGCTGCTGGCTGCTGCTTGAACTCCTCTCTCACAAACTAAAGCCCACGGTCATGAGGAAGGGGGCCGTCCGTGTTAAGGAAGAAGGAGAGACTCTTGGTTATCATCCTTTGACTGAATGGGGATGAACAGCAGGTAGGAGCCTGAGAGCTGCTGCTGACATGTCAGGGTGAGGCAGCCAGCATCTCCATCACAGTTTCCCTTCCTTCTTTGCTTTTGATTTCTGCTGTTTTTCATTTTGTTAAACACTTCTCATGGGACTTTGTTTGCTTGAAACAGAGATGTGCGTTCTGAAAGCCAAATATCCTCCCCCCACTCGCTCAACCTTGTTATTATTTGTCCTTGGTTGCCTCCTCTCCGCTCTCTCTCTCTTTCCTTGTCCCTAGGCTGCTACATCACACATTTTCCACAGCGGGTTAGGTAACACTGCTGTGAAATCATAGTCCAAAGAAACACAACAAGCCGCGAGTTTGAATTATTAACAGGCAGCAGGAAGCTCGGCTAACACCAGCACCACACAGCAACAAATTAAACCAGCTGAATCCTACTTGTTCATCAGCAGTCGTAACGCCCCAGTGAACCCTGCTCGTCATGTGATTGTGTGTCATCGTTTCTTTTATCCTCCTCCTCCTCCTCCTCACTAAACAGGCATCCTCTTACTTCACTGTGCTTTCTGATCATGAAGTGCTCGTCTGGTCATCCATGCAGACCGAGAGGCACCGGCAGATCAGCAACTTAATCAGCCCTTCTTGGTCACATGCACTGAAGACGCATGTGACGGACGTGAGATTAATGTTCAACAACAAAAGAGCATCGCCAGAGGAAATCAAGAGGAAATAAATAACCTCTGCAAGCGTTCCCAATCATTAACCTCAGTATTTGTCTCAGTTAAACATTGTGTTGGTCAGGAGGTTTGTTTTTATGAAGATGAAAAACACTTCTGTCTCCTCAGCTCAGTCCAGCGACTTGCTTGTTTAGCTGTTAGCACTAGCGTTAACCGTAGATGGTTACCAGTGGGCTTGGACGGGTTTGTGGGGGTACTCACCGACTCCCAGCACCTTCAGGTGGTTTTTAAAGTCAGGTTTCTCCTCCAGGACGTGCAGCAGGTTGGTGGACTCCATACGCTCCAGCTCCACCTTCCAGTAGATGTAGATCTTGTTGTTGAAGCTCACGTACACAAGGCAGGGGCTGTTTTTACCTTCCTTGCACGTGTACTGACCTGCAACCAACACACACAAACACTGAGTTTATCATATTACACACGGTGAACACATCAGCAGGGCTGTCTGGTTACTAATATATGGCTCAGTGCTGGAGGCAGCTCCCACTCAAACACAGAACACATCTGATGCGTGTGTTTATCCACATACTATTCTCACACACACACACACACACACACAGAACGCATCTCAGTGGACTGAGCCAGATCAAACATTGTCTGGTCTCTTTAATCCATTTACTGCTGTGCATGTCCCATTAGCTCTCCGAGATAAACTGTGACGCTGCAGAATGATTCCAGAGGAGGGAGGGAGACTCTGCAGCTCCATGATGCCACCTACTGGCCACATGACAAAGCCTGAACCTGAGAGGGTGAGTGATGGGTCGCTAATTTTAAACTACAACTGTGACGTAGCAGAAATTCAACCTCATTAAAAAAGGCATCTCACCAGCACAGAAGGCATTAACGTTCTCATCAAACTGGAACCGGACCACTGAGCGATTGTGGTCGATGATGTAGGTCTGACCGTCCCAGGCGCACGCCACCACCTCCTCTCTGCCGTCGCCCTGGAGGCAAACAAATATGTCCAAATATTAGTTTCAAACAATCTGATCTCTGTAGTCTAATAGTCTGCTTATAAAAGCTGTAGAATGACAATAAACGTTAAGTTGAATCTTAAAACGGATGGAAAAAAACTTACTGTGACGTCGAGCTTCTGCAGAGCGAAGAGCTGATGATCCACCTGCACCGACCACAGCAGCTGCTCTGAGCTGTCCATCAACTTCAGGGTTCCTTTAACATTGAAGGTAAGAGACAACAACAACATGACACAACATGACAGATTTGAAATATAGCCAGTAATATTTCCCCTGAATATTCTATGGCTGTAATTCTATAAATTCCTGTTGGGTGGCATCATTTATTTTCTGTATGTTGGCTCATGAGAGTGTCAGCAGAGGAACAGTTGTGTGAGTGCTGCCTGCAGCGATAACGATAATCCCCCCAGATCTCTCCTCTTGAAATATTGATGGCCTCTCCAGCTGCTGCAGGAGGATCCTCCACATCAGCATACGGCCACAAAATAAAGCTGTGGGCTTAATGCTCCACCTGTTGTACGTACAGAACTCTTCACACCGTGACAAACATGTATAACATGCTAATCAGTCTTTTGTCTTGTTAAGCAAATCACTGGAAATCGATCTAGATTCATGACTCACCGTCTAAAGTACAGAGAGCGAAGAGTCCACATTTAGAGGATTCCTCTTTTGAACCTGAAGAGGAACAACAACTGTGATTTAAAACATATTCAACAGAATCTGTCAGATCTCATTTCTGGGCCCGACAATGTTTCCTAGAATAAAACTCCTGACTGATGGTTTGCTACCTTTGCTTATGCTGCCGATGAGATGTGTGGAGACATTCTTGTTGTGAATCCGCCCGGTGGTCAGATGTAGAACTATGTCTCTGGAAGGCCCATCACTGAGAGCAGAGGAGTCAAAGCATGAACAGGAAGAACTCAAACACTTTATATTACATTATGATATGAGGAGGAGGGCGGGGTTTACCTCCCAGGGGTGGCGGAGGCGTCATCTGCTGAGCCGGAGGAGTCTTGTTGTGTCCAGGAGCACAGCAGGATAGCATAGCCACAACCGGGCTGTGACACCATCAGCTCTGGTAAACCCTCCGGACCTGGATTCACCGACAGACTGTCCACCTGCAAGTGCATTTTTTGCATTTTTATCTTCTTCTGCTATCTGATAAATCTCTATTGGTGTGAGGGGGGGTGGTCCCGCTGCAGTGTACCTGCCCCTCCAGAAGCCATTTCTTCAGCAGAACCAGCTGACCTGATCCCAGGTCTGTAGCGTCGGAGGGTTCCTCCCAACGGAAAGCTCGCACCACCCGGTCTGTGTATCCCACCACCAGCTCACAGCGTCCGTCACCATCTGCATGCACACACACACACACACACTGCACTCCACATGTTTTCTTGGTAAACTCATTGGTGAGATGTGAAGCAGAGATGTACCAATGTCCCTGATGAGGATGACTTTGGTGTTGGCAGGAATGTGTTGGGTGAAGAAGGGCCGCTGGTCATCGGAGCAGAGCGACTCGTGCTGGCTGGATGAATCCGACTTGTTTGCAGCGGCGACGGTCAGGTCAAAGAGGTGGAACCAGCCCTCTGCACCCACAGCCACCACCAGGTTCTGACAGACCCCAAATCACACAGAACACTGTGAACTACCCCGTCTGAATATTCAGGACTCAGAGCTGCCGGTCATCGATCGTCTCCTTACCTTCCCTTTGTTGCAGACATCTCCGACCGCAACACATGTCAGCTGCAAAACACACGTGAACCAAAATCAGACTCACCGTATGAAATCAGGAGTTTAATGACATGGATCTGGAAGCACTGACCATTCCCACACAGGTCCGTGTGATCCAGGGTTTGGAGTCGTCGTTCTTGTACACCAGCAGCTTCCCACTGGTGTCTCCCACAACCAGCTCGTTCAACTGCAGCAAAAAGAGACACATGACTGGTATTACAAATACAGATATTATTATAAATACAGATACAGATATTATTATTATTAAATACTGTCATTATATGAGTTAATGTATTAGTTCTGTGTACTCTGTCACTCAAACACTCTGAGGAAACTTTAAATCCAGTCCGGGTGAGACTGAAGCTGTGGACACAAAATGATAAAATAAGAAAGTTAGCTTCGTTACCGAGTCGTTGTCCGCGTCTCCGAGACAGATGGCGTGAGGAAACAGAGTCCCGGTGAAATCCAGACTGACCCTTTGCACGTAGTTCAAAGACCTCATCGCTAACACGAAGATGAATGTGTTAAAACCCCTGTTCACGTAAAGCTAACTCCTCATATTAGCAGGCTAGCTCAGGCGCTAACAGCTAGCTTAGCTACTGCTCGCTCCCAGAAAGGCTAAAGCTGAACTCAGCGCTAGCATGACGTCAGCATAACAACACAGTGAACACATCTAAGTACAGGTATACAGTGAAAGTTAGTCTGTACAAGTATCTATGGAGGGACAGGTGTAGAAGTACTGGCTCTGAGAAGACACGCGCCTCCGCGAAGTAAACAAAATCATGTGACCTGAATTCTACGGAAGCTCAGCGAGGTCAATAGATATCAGTTTCGCGATAAAATAAGATTAGATTAGATGAGAGGAGATAATCCTTAATTAGATTAATATATAAACGTCATGCAGCTGTCCATGTTGTCCTTCTCTCTCAGGAGAACACGATGAGACTGGCCTCAGCCCTGGACATGACGAGAGTCCGTTAACTCTCCTCAGCACCGCATCCTGTGTGTGGCCCCTCATCCAGGCACAGACTAGCACTCGGAGCGGCCTCTGGGGGGCGCTGCTCTCTCACCAGCAGATGAAGAGGAGGCAGAAGTCCATCACAGAAATCTTTTCTTTGAAAAACACGTAGATGATTTAATTGTCTGGTTTTCAGTATGAAAACTGATCTTCAATAAGTTAAAAGCAAACCGAGGTTGCGTGGGTAAGTTAAAAGCATACCCACGCAACCTCGGTTTGCTTTTAACTTATTGAAGGTCAAAAGCAAACCGAGGTTGCGTGGGCAGGCGCCATATCTGTACAAGTTCAACAAATCAGATGATCAGGTTTCATGTTTTCTGCAGATTTATCTTACATGTTAATGAAAAACTGTAATCATAGAATTTAAGAATTAAAGGCTTATAGAAGTCTGGATGGAAACGCGGGTGTTAAATCCTGCTGCACCTGCTGGATCCAAATAAAACTGAGAAGAAACAGTTTCTAACGAGAAACAAATGGAAAGATAATCCCTCACCACACACACAGACTATCAGTGGCTGTACAGGAGTTTCTGCTCAATTATCTGCTGCAGAGGGAGCAGTCCCTGCCTGCGTGGAGGGGAAACACAGAAAACACAGACAGTGGTTAAAGTGGAGCTGGGCGCCCAGATGTCATATTAATTATTACACTCGGCTATGACTGGAAAGCCCCTCGAGTAAAGTGAGCGCCCTCCCAGAGCCCAGCAGCCTGCAGCCTGTGGAAGACCTGCACACAGAGGGAGAGAGAGGGAGAGAGTCCTCACAAAGCGCTAATTGGACTCTGGAAGCACACTGACAGGGCATGGATAGGTTTCATAAAGCCTGGCGATGGGGAAGAGGTGGAGGGGGAGGCTGAATAGAACCCACGCTTCTTTTCTAAACTCTCTTGTTGGACCAAAAAAGAGGGGTGGTGGTGGTGGTGGTGGTGGGGGGGGGT